>OY856411.1:998490510-998498010 GCA_963693085.1 Alisma plantago-aquatica | reverse complement strand
ACACATGTAGAAACATTCATATAGCAACCAGTAGTTTCATTCATTTTCACATTCACACATGTATAAGCATTCAGACACCTGTAGAAACATTCAGATATGTAGAAACATTCACACATATTATAATTCAGAAATTCATTTATAAAATATCATTCTTTAGTCATTATTCGCTATCAACATCCCAATTATATGATAAAAACCCCACTACTTGTATGGTTGTTGCCCATTCTTCTCTTACATCATTTAATTCTTCCATCGTATAGGGAACATGTACATCTGGTAAGGCCTTTCCTATAGTGTGGTTAGTTTTAAACACCTGCAAAGAGAATGATGTATATATATAATTAATAATATATAAATAAGATTGATATATTTCATATTATCTAATGAGACTATATATAATACCTCAGGAATGGTATCGATGTCCACTGCGGTATATTTGATAATCATGTGCATAAATCACATCACATAGTATGCACATGCCCATCCGTTGTCTTATGTAGCACACTATAATTTGAAACATACAAACTATTAAAAAATACAAATAATTAAGTATTGTTCACATAAATAATATATACATTGCAGTCAGGAACTTACGTCCATGTTCTTCCAAATTATTGGTTGGTTCTTTTTCCTGGGAACCTTTCCTCCAGCCCTTTTGAACTCATCTAAACCCCTACATGTGAATGTAACATATTACATTGTATAATTAAATAGTAATGTAATAACATATGTTAACGAATATGAAAATGAAATATTTCTCACCAGAATAATGTCATTTTCATTTTGTGTCCATATTTTGAATTCAATTTAGTCCCCTTAGGATCTAGATAATAGATAGTGAACGTCTCGGGGACAATAACTAGTAACTCCCAATGCATACCACTAGAGGTAAAAAAGTTAAAAATTAATAACTTAAAATCCACAATAAAAATGTAATTTTCTTAAGTACAAATTATAAGCAAAGTAAACTTACTCCACATTGAATGGAGCTATTATCAACGTCTTCTTATTTTGAGCAAAATTTGTAAAATCATCACAACAGTATTGTTGAACTGACGGAGGGTCTTTAGCTACTAGACTAATCAAAGATGGAATCAAAAATCCTACATGTTCGAATGAAAAATCTACACATATCTTGTCTAAGTAGCTGCAAAACATGTATTACGTATGCATTAATAAATAAGAAACCAGATCACCAGATCCTACACAAGGTATATGGATGTATAAATAAGATCTCACCTTATCCATATCTCTATCACAGATGTATTCAGCCAATCATATCGAAACAACTCCAAAATATCTTGTATAAATAGTTTGCTTTCGTATGATTGACCTGCAGCATCCGCATCTATAGAAACAATTATAGGGCAATTTATATCATGTTCGCCTAACAATATTGCCATACCTCTACAATTAGGACCTAACGGGACAGGTAGGTCATGTGGAACCCAACTTGGTAATGTAGGAGGTGGAGGTGGATTCCTAGATGCTCTGGGTGTCTTCTTTTTAACCTATATATATATATATATATATATATATATGATTTCAGATCAATTGACATCATATACACACACTAACAATTTAACGTAATATAAATTTACCATATAGTTTTAGTATAGAGGACATCTGCTTTTGGGCATAATATCACTCCGCCTTCTGCCTCACCAAGCGTTTCACAATCTGGGTGGGCATATGGCAATGAAAGATCCATCCAATTGGGGAATATATGTACCGGGCTCACACGAACCCAACCAGTTGGTAATGGAGACCCATGAAACATTTCCCCTGGTAGGGATGGGTAAGCCGACGCCTCTGCAATGACAAAATCTTTACTTTTTAGACGACATGGCTTCAACCCCTACAAATTTTTGTGTAAAGAATGTTATATATATGTATACATATCATCTTGAAAACATATCATCTTGAAAAGACTACTTACTCTGTCATAAAAATACTTACAACAGATGTGCTAGGTGGTGGGTCTATAGGATTACTCCCAACCTCTACAGTAGGAGTAGAGAGGGATGCCATAGGTACAGTCTGCTGAGTGGCAGTCAAAGATGCCTGCCACTTGCTCATTTCTTCTTTGAGTTTCCTATCAACTAACTTATCTACCTATACATGGATAAAAGAAACGTTAGCTTCTGATTATTGAATTTTCTTTTAAAGTAACATTATAAAGAAAGAATATGTTACCTCTTCTTGTGAAAGTCCCACTTTTGGGACATGTTTGCGCTAGGATGGCCCAAAGAACGCTTTGATGCCCACACCAGCATATGCAACCCTAACACGTCCAGGATGCTCTGGGTTACCCAGAGCAACTGTCAATTCATCCCTTGTGCCCTTAGGGATGAACTTGCCTTGTTTCCTCAGCTTGTGTAGCTCCCGCTAATCACCAAAATAAAAAAATTTAATTAAGTAAACACCACAAATAATCAATATTCGAACGATTGCTCTAAGAGTTGTATTTTACCATTTTTGCAACTGCCTCAGCAGTTGTGGGCTTCCTTATTTCTCCCTTCTTATTTTACCTCCCATCTATCCAGACATCATGTCGAGGCAGAGGTGTGGTACCTATAGTAGAGGACTCCTGAGTAGCAGTAGACTGAGCAGTAGACTCAGCCTGTAGTCTTTAGTGAATGCCTGCATGCCCCTTTGAACCCATTGGGTGGTCATGCACATTCAGTGCACACCTTGCTCATTGCGCCTCACTGAGGGCCTAGTTAGTTTGCACATTAATGATTTGGTTAGTAACACTAAATTTTAATCTTATGTGAATACAACGTATATTAATTAAATTGGGAGTGACGCCTAATACCTTGAATTCATCAATTTTTCTTGAAGCAACAAACGCATCCCATTCTTCTTTGTCCAGGAAGTTCCACTATTCAGTGGTTGTCTTCTTCCTCTTGTCACCTTCTTTTATGTATTCTCAGGTGAGATTTTTCCTATAGTTCCTTAGGACTCTCCCATAGTGTTGCATCACACATTTACGATGCAGCTTTTCATCCAATTCAAATATACTCTGCAAAATAGAATTGCTATTAACTAGTATCCAAAAAATTAGTAATCTACAAAATAGAATTGCAAATTAATAATAACTCACGCATAAATCCTTCCATATTACGTCTTTCTTCCCCTTAGGAACTTTATGCCAAGAATCTATCTTACAACCGCAATGGCTATGAGTAACATACCCAAGATATGAAACAAACGAATTGTGATTCACTCCAATTGCATTTCCTGCATTATCAAAATCCATAACAAGTTTGGGTCCATTGCCCCTTTGTGTTATTAACTTCTTCATCATAGTGATGCCCCTTCTCTTTTCAACTTTTTGGTGCTGCTCATCAATTGCCTCAAGTGCTTCAGAGGGTACATGTGCATCATCAACCTAAAATTTGACAAAATAAACACACTTATAAGATATAACTATAAATGGACATGTATATATAAATATATCATATATTTTTAAAACTTACATTGTGAGGCAACACATTGATGTCCTCACCCTCATGGTAATCATCAACACGGTCATCAGGAGAATGCTCAGCCATCTGAAAGTCTACATTTACATTCTAAAGTTCACAATGTAAAGTAATTCACATTGTAAAGCTCACATTCTAAAGTTCACATTCATATTGTAAAGTAATTCACATTGTAAAGTTCACATTGTAAAATTCACATTGTAAAGTTCACATTGACATTGTAAAGTAATTCACATTGTAAAGTTCACATGCTGAAAAATAAAACATATAAAAAAATATAAACATGCCTCTAATATTGTGAGTTTTTATCAATTAAGAATCCTTCATTGTGATCTCCGCGCACATACAAGTAATCATTAGGTTCAATATTTGCTAGTATTGGCAACCCAACTGAAAATGGACTGGAGTCATCATACTTATCATAATACTCTTCTTCATCTATAGGATCTTCAATGAACTGTCTTTTACCATGAAGAACAACCGACCATTTATCATTTGCAGGATCATCGATATAAAATACTTGTTTCTCCTGTGATGCCAATATGAATGGTTCACCCTTCTCGCCAATCTTTTCAAAGTTCACTAAAGTGAAACCCAATTCACCCACTATAACTCCTTTGGTGTTATCAACCCAATTACATTTGAAGAGTGGAATTCTGAAATCTATGTAGTCAAACTCCCATATGTCTTCAATGACACCGTAATATGACATTTTAGCTTCACGTGGACTCTTATCCTTTGCACTTGCAAAAACCATAGTCGACGCTTGAAGGGTGACCCCACTATTTTGGACGACACTCTTATCATCTTGGCGCTTTGTGTAATATGTGAATCCATTAATGTCATACCCTTCATAAGACATAACATTCAATTTTGGTTTAAAGGCGAGGCATTTGATAGTTTCAGTAATATCATATGGTGTTTGAGATAGTTGATGTAAGACTTTATCTTCAAACCACTTAATAAATGTCTTGTTATGCTCTCTAGCAAGCAACATTGTATTGGCTCGAGGATATTGTCTCTTGATGAAATTGGTATGTTCCTCAATATAAACACTCACTTCGTCCATGTTGTGTAAAATATACAAGTGACATTGTTCCAACTGCACACAAATGATTACTTTCACCTGTGATCCCAAAATTCCTTTGCCAAATTGCTCCTCAATATTCTTGTCATTACCAGGAGTGTCATTACCACTGAGAAAGTCATTGCAAAAATCCATAACCTCTCTCGCCACATAACCCTCAATAATACTCCCTTCAGGACGATAACGGTTTCGAACATCACTTTTAAAAATGCTCATGTATCGTTCAAAGGGATACATCCAATGCAAGAAAATTGGTCCCAATATTTTCACTTCCCTAGTCAAGTGGACAACAAGATGTACCATGATATCAAAGAACGACAGAGGAAAATACATCTCAAGCTGACATAGGGTAACAACCACTTCTCTTTGCAAATTATCGAGAGTATCAGGGTCAATAACTTTGCTGCACATACTGTTGAAAAAGAGACAAAGTCTGGTGATTGCAAACCTTACAAGCTTCATCAATATATATTGAATTGCCACAGGCAATATTTGTTGCATTAGAGTGTGACAATCATGAGATTTAAGACCTATCAACTTCAGATCTTTCATTGATACCAATCTACAGATGTTTGATGAGTAACCCTGTGGCACTATAACATTTACCAAACATTCACAAAAAGCTTTCTTCTCCTTTCTAGATAATGTGTAACAAGCGGGAGGTAAGTATGTTCTCTGATTTACCATTTCACATAATTTTGTTAATTCTGACCTTACTCCCATTTCATGTAGGTCCAGTCTAGATTTTATCCCATCTTTAGTCTTACCTGGTATATTCAACAAAGTACCAATGACACTATCACAAACATTTTTCTCAACGTGCATGACATCGATACAATGCCTGACTGTCAAAGAACTTCAATAAGGAAGATCCCAAAATATTGACTTCTTCTTGAATAAAGATTTGTCAGTCTGTGTGGCCATAGTATATTGTGATCTCTTACCAAATTCTTTGACAAAGTCTTTTACTCTTTCATAAACAACCTCCCCTGATATAGGTTTAGGTGCACTCCGTTCCTCATTCAATCCATTGAATGCTTTGTGCTTCCTACGATACAGATGGAATTTTGTAAGAAACCTTTGATGACCGAGATATACAGTCTTATCGCCATGTTTTAGTCTTGTTGAATCAGTGTTCTCTTCACATATAGGACACGCTTTATCTCCTTTGACACTATATCCAGACAAATTCCCATATGCTGGAAAGTCATTAATAGTGCAAAACACCATAGCATGCAAACTAAATGTCTCTCTTCGTGAAGCATCATAGGTCATCACAACTTCACCCCAGAGTTTCTTTAAGTCATCAATCAGAGGTTCAAGATAAACATCGATATCATTTCTAGGTTGTTTAGGGCCCAACATCAACAACGACATCATTACGTACTTATTTTTCATACACAGCCAGGGAGGAAGATTGTATATAACAAGCATGACTGGCCAAGTGCTATGTTGGCTACTCAATGTCCTGTATAAATTCATCCCATCTTTACAAAGCCCAAGTCTTAGATTCTTGACTTCTTCACCAAATTTAGGGTACAATAGATCAATCTTCTTCCACTGTGGGAATCAGACACATGTCGTAGGATCCCATCATTATTTTTCTTAACATCTGCATGCCACCTCAAATTCTTCACATCTATCAGATTGGAAAACAAGCATTGAAACCGTGATATTATAGGTAGATACCACATCACCTTGGCAGGAGAACCAGTTTTGGACTCCCCCGAAGTCATCAATTTATACAGTGACACACCACATTATGGACATTCTTTCAAATCCACATAGTCCTTTTGAAATAATACACAATCATTCTGGCATGCGTGTATCTTCTTGGCATCCATTCCCATTGGGCACAATAATTTCCTTACCTGGTATATTGAGATTGGCAGCTCGTTTCCTTCATGAAGCATTTCTTTCAACAAAGACAACAATGATGTGAAGCTTTTGTCACTCCATCTATTGTTAGCTTTCATCTTATACAATCTCAACACAACGCTAAGCTTCGTAAACTTAGTACAACCTATGTATAATGATATCTCAAAATCATGCACAATGTTTCTAAAAATGCGAGGTGGATCGGTGTGCTCTACCCCACAACTATCCAGCATCGCATCAACGATGTCTACTGGAACTGATTCATTCACATCTACGTCATCTGAGGCAATTTCTTCTTCCACACAAGCACTGCTATCGACATCCACTGGTTTCGGGTTTGAAATCTCTCCATGCCAGTGGCATTCTATATAGCTTTGTATAATCCCGTTGCACATGACATGACTTTTGATTTTGTCACCAGTGCTGACTTTCAAGTTGTTACCACAATGCTTACATGGATAGTAGAACCTATCTCCAGGTTGTTTCCTATGTTCCTCGGCAAATCTAATAAATTAGTCAAGACTAGAAATAAACTCTGGGGTGCAGCGATTGCGAATGGACATCCATGATCTATCCATTCTATGATTAAAGAGAAAACAAGTATATATTACAACAAGATTAGGGTCTAGGGTTAACAAATACATGTGATGTCATTCTTATATATAATAAATGTGTACCACATATCCCATCCTTGAACACCTAATCTCACTAGTAAGTGTATAATGTATATTGGGTTTTCAAGAAAATTTCACCAACATTTCCCCGTTGTTCTCTAAGTACATATGTACATAGAGAACAAACGGGGAAATGCTACTGAAATTTTCTCGAAAATCTAATACACATTATACACTTACAAACTAAGTGAGATTAGGTGTTCAAGAACAGTCCCAAACCGGGGACTATCCAAGATTTACTCGTAATTAGTAAATCTTGGACGGGTTTCTAGGCCAACAAATACATGTGATGTCATTCTTATATATAATAAATGTGTACCACCTATCCCATTCTTGAACTCCTAATCTCACTAGTAAGTGTATAATGTGTATT